>JAUPFP010000022.1:677500-687500 GCA_036925085.1 Brachycybe producta
GCCTGGCACCCTGCTATACTTGATGGATTGCGTACAGTGCAATGCCCGGAGAACCTCTTCCGCCTTATTTCATCTTTTCTATCTGGCCGTTCGGTGCAGTCTGGAACAGTACAGCATCAGGCAACAACTGGTTGCCCTCAGGGTTCTTGCATGGGCCCAGTGTTGTGGCTGGTGCTGATGGAATCATGGCTGACAAGAATCAAGAGTGTCATCTCCTGCCAGGATCGTGTTCAGGCTTTTGCAGATGACTCACTAGGTTTGCTGTGTGGTCGATCAGTACGAAGTCTAGAAGCTAAGTTCCGGGACTTTTGGTTATGTTGTACAGAGTGGGCCACCCTCATGAAGCTGTCTTATGCAGTGGACAAGACTATTGTTCTTTTCCATTCTGCACGTAGACTGGTTAAGCAACCTTACCTTCACATGGGAGAAAAAGTAATGAAACCATCTGCTTCAATGCTGTATCTTGGAGTGATGATCGACCCACGTTTTGACTGGTCTCTTCACATCTGATATCTCCAAGGGAGGGTGGGAAGCATGACTGCTCGCCTGTTTGCTATCTGTGGCCGTGAATGGGGGATGAGTCCGGCAGTGCTGCGGGAGGTATATCGGCGTGCACTTCTCCCTATGCTGCTTTATGGGGCGGAAGTCTGGGGTAACAGAGCATCTACTGGCACACTCACCCGTCTTCTGGATGCTACCCAGAGGCCCTTTCTTTTGGCAATAACCAAGGCTTTTCGTACAGCACCGACAAGGGCGCTTCAGGTGCTTTCTGGCTGCCCACCTGTGTTCATTCTTGCACACGGCCGTCACGTACTTTTTAAACATCGCCAGGCATCCGCTGAGCTGCTGGACACCCCCTTAACCATCAAGAATACCACACACACACCTGGCTTAATATATTATATATATATATATATTTTATATACTGTATGTAATACACACATTAAGCCACGCCAATTTTTCTTTTCCTGTATGTATAATGCTGTGAAAACAAGGACAAACCCCTTTAAGCTAACACATGTGAGGGCGGTTGGGGAGAGGTGAGAAGGTCATGTCCTTCATTGAGTGACCTTCAGTACTTGAATTAAATAGTTAAACTAGAATGTCCTGTCATACATGATGGTTTACCCACGTCATTTATGACAGGTTACCCCCGTCATTTATGATGGGTTACCCCACTAGTAACAAATGTCCATAAAAAACTGCTTGTGTACAGTGGCATAGCAAGGGTAAGGTTGGAGGGCGATCTGCCCCAGGCAGCACTTTTTGTGAGGCAGTAAAAACAAAAAGAACAGTTTTTTTTCCTGTCGGGATTGTAGAAGGGTCTGCGTAATATGCAGAAAATAAAACTAAATTCTAGAAGAAATTTTTGTCACTCTCTGTGCTCACAGTATGGTAACCCTACACAACACCATTAGGAGAGGCTACCCATACCACCACCACCACCACCACAGACGGTGCCACTGCTGTGGCTAGTGCTATGCCACAGAATAAAGAGAACTAACAGAATGGAAACTGAGCCATTAACTTGTGACAGCATTTTTCTGCACATGTGTAGCACTGCCCCAGAATTTTAGTCGCTATTATGTGGTGACGCAGCTGCCGCCATTTTGAAATGCATTACTCTTTGTTATGTGTCCATCTGTGGCAACAGCAATGATTCAAAAGTTGGCAAATTGTAAAAATATAAAAGTTGAAAATATTTAAAATTAAAAATGTGTTTATAGTTTCAGATGTTCCATGCATTTATTTTACTTAATAATAAAACTGAAATTTAAAAATAAAAATTAAAAATAAAATTTATTAAAAAAAATAAAACATTGAAATGTAAAAATAACATTATTAAAAATAATCTGAATAAATTACTTTTATCATCACGTTATGTAAATTACACATACTTTTATTAATTTAGAATTTGATTATTTAAAAAGGATATACAAAATTAAAAATCATTATAATTTAAAAAGTATTCGTTTCCTTATGTTAATTAAATTTCGATTTAATCAAGTGAAACATCCAAACAACCAAACATAGTAATACATTTCAAAACGGCGTTTATCAAGTAACTGGTTAAAATAAGAGAAGCTTTCAGTCCAAGGTCGTAAAATTCTGTTACAGCAACTTCAAAGGCGCCGCTCGAGAGTTTCCCTTCTGTACTTCTTCCTTATTCTGTGGCTATGCTCCATAAGGCTAGGCGCATATTGAGACACGTATGATGCGTGTGAAACGACCTGACACAAGTGCCATGACGCGAACACGCCCCATGCATAGCGTGGTGATTCGCATATTGCGATGCATTCAATTCAAACACAACTTCATTATGAGAATGAATTTTGTAAAAATTGCCTAAAAATGCTTGTTGAATACACGTTGCACATGGGGCACAAGACACTGTGTCGACCTATATAGCGTCGTGTAACCAATTTATGCCGTCCTATTAATTTCCGTTGGTTACAAAAGAGCGTGCTGTGTTGTGTCGCCTCACACGCGTCTCAATATGCGCCTAGCTTAAATGTATTTGTGAAATGTGGATGCAAAAACCCTCAAGGGAAGGTTTTTTTTTAGAAATATCATTACGAAAAAAAAAAAATCACATTGTTTTCTAAACTAGAATGGTAAAAGATTATGCTAAAAGTATTTTCATGACATTTTATAGTTCAAATTGAAAATGACCTGGTTTATTTGTTTGGTTTTTCCATTGACATTTCATGAAAAACTTATTTTCGGCTGTTTTCAAACTGTCATAAAAAGTTTATTTTGAAAGATATCATCATGAAAAAACTCGTAACATTATCAGGAATTAATCTAGTTTCTAAAACAATTTGAATTGTTTTCGTAATGTTTTCCTTGACAAAACGTAATTCCCTTGAAAAATATAAATTTTCTCTAAACCGCGGGTGGAGAGAAGAGATATTCTATATAGAAAGTAATTGCCGCACGGGCGGGAGAACAAAAACAAAATAAATATCTATTCAGCCACCTTGAAGAACAGAATAATCTAGAGTTCGAGAGACGGTTTACGCTTAAAAACCACCTTTAAAAAACTTACCACATTGTCATAATCCGATTCCTTAATCTGAGTTGCACATGGAAGAGGTGGAGTATTTCGGCAATAGAACAGACTTGCAGCAATTGCTACGAGGATCACTTGTAACGGAGTCATTTCGAATAAGAATACTTAAGACCTGTTATAAGAGACGACGCCTATTTATACAAGTTTATACTGTTGTTCTCATTGTGACACATTGTAAATAAGATGGTTTATGTTTAATTTAAATTTGAACTACATAGCAAGTGGCACCACGCCAGGTATGATGCAATACCAAATGTTGTCAAAACTTGGGTGGTTTGGAAAAAACAATATTTGACAATGACTTGTGTTCCTATTTATATTTTTGTTGTGTGTTTAAAGTAGAGTTTTGCATTTCTCTTTTTTTGAGGGTCGGCCAAGCTGGTTCATCATACAAGGTGGGGTCGGTCATGGTCGAGCAGAAAGTGGCCGGGTCGAATGAAGCGGCCGGGCCGAATTAAACTATTAAAAGAATCAACAAAGTAAATATTGATTTTTTTTTTATAAATTATATCAAAATTCAAACATTTCTGTTGGCTGTAAAACATCCACTTCAGAATTCTTAACCATAAAGAGTAGCAGTAGAGCAGTAACTCAGGACTGACAATGTGAAGCTTCCTATAGGTTTATTATAGAGAAGGCTAATGTGGGACAAAAAAATGTATGTTAAAAAAACAAATTCAACCCAAACAGCCAATTCGACCCAAGTGGCCCATTCGACCCAAGTAGCCCAAACGACCCATTCGACCCAAACGGCCCATTTGACCAATAGAAAAGCTGGTCGATCCACTAATTTTTTTCCATTGGTTTCTGTTGGCAAATGAAACGAATAAAACAAAAAAAATTGTCTATAACCTATATAAAAAAAATTCAGCCAACAGCTGAATAAAGGTATCAACATGAAAATACCGCTGTGGCGAAAATTTGTACTTTGTGAAAATTTCAACTGTTGAAAATTAAATGTTGACAGATGTTGAATGAACGCCACAGATGAGCCAAGATACTCCTCCACCTTGTTGTTTTGAACAGACAACAACGAGACAAATTAGTGTTACTATACATGGTGTTAACTAAACTTGCAAGAAATTGCCTCTAAAGCACAAAATACAATAAAAAAGTATTGTTCTTTAAGTGCTCCTCCATTTATATAAATTTTGAAAAGGTCCTTCTATTTTTAAATAAGGGTCAAAATCGTACGTTTTTTTAACTCCATGTTAAATCCCGTAAGTCAAAAGTTCGCAGAACTCTACATTAAAAACGATTCAGAGCAATAAAAAAAATGAACACGTGCATTAATGGAGGGGGGGGGGGGCTTTTATTGTGTTGTTGTCTCGAACTCATGTCAGCTTGATGTGGACCCAGTCTAGAATTTTTGGAGTTATTTTTTTTTTTTAGTTTGATTTTATTGTTTTCATTTCAACTTTGATTTTGTCTTCTTTTTAAAGTGTTGAATGCCTGGTCTAAAGCAAAAGTGAAGCTAGCTCCGTCTGGTAGCATTATTTGTGCATAAAATCCGAGTAAAAGTCTCGTTTTTGCAAAGGGGAACACAATGGGGGTGAATCATGTACTGTATGGTAAGCCATAGCATTAATCATTGCATTGGCGTTGTATTAGGGAGGAAAAAAGCAAAATGAATATATTTAAATGAAGCCACTTTAAGAGAACGAAGGAGAGGGGGGGGGGAATATAGAGAAAAATCTATCACATGTAAACACAGCTCTTTTTGGTATCTATAGATAGTTTTGGGATGGCGGGGTCTTAACCCATGGACCACTGGGCCTTTATGATACTTACTATAAACAATTAAAAAACTAACATCCATGCACTAAAGATGAAACTTAAAATGTGCCATCCTATTTGCCCCTGAAATACACTGTATTTCGTGGCACTTATGCAAACACTTATTATTGTAAATTTATTCGTTCAACTCTATAGATCTAAATGAAATTCGGCCTGTTTTTCAACAATAGGTCAATATGTATAGCTCTCTAAACGAGGTTTCGGTGAAAACATTGTGTAACATGCTATCAGTAGTAGTATTGACTTGAATACAAAGTAGTTGTTTATTGCGATCACCAACGTCAACTACGTCCAACAAATATTTGCCTTAGTGGATGTCGTTTGCCATTAAATATATAATATATAATTAAGCCATGAGGTTGAAATTTAGAATTTTTTCAAATGTGTTTTTAACTCTACATTGCCTTTAACCAGTATGTCATTTAAAAATGTTAGATTGCAGGACTCGTACCGAGAACAGAACAGAAGGGCGGGAATACTGGATCCACCACTGGGGCGGGAGCATTTGGCATGAGCCTACAATTTTTAGTGGGCCTACACCCCCTTTTGTTAAGTAAAGGCGTTCCTGGAGCTCAACACAAACTTCTGAAATGAGGGTTTTCAGAACATGAAATGACGTTGCATCCCAACAGCCAACGTATAAAAAAGAAGCCTGTCTTCTGCTCCTTCATGTTATTTATACTAACTCTTGTTGAGTGGTTCCAGGGGTGGCATTTTTTTTGTGCACGCACAGAATAAGGAGATGTCAGAAGGGAAACTGCGTCAGTAACTTGTGACAGATTTTTTTCTGCACGTGTGCACAAGTTTCCATAGACTTTGTGATAAAAATTTCTTTTCAAAATGGCGATGTAATCCTTTTAAAAATGGTGGCTCCATAGAAGTGGCTTGAGTAGCCGATTTTCAAGGTCATGGATTTCTGCCACAGCAACTTCAAAGTTGCCACACAAAGAGTTTCTCTTCCGTTTTCCTTATTCTGTGGTGCAGGTCACTGGTTCAGCTGCTGCAATATTTATGTTAAACTGTTGTTTTTAGGTTGACAATACTCTTTTTTGTTGCAAAGAAACAGACTTATTCAACAAGGTCATTCAACGATGGCCATTTTTTTTCAAGAAGAATAATATTTATTGCTGTCTGGGCACTAATGTGACTAGCTGACAAGCGACTCAGAATACAGGTCAATACAATAATGTACGTACAGTGCAGACAAATTACTAGAAAAGCAAAAACATAGGGAAAACTAGTAAAACAACATGAGATGGAATAAATATAGTTCTTAACTACTCAAATGAGAAGCATAATGCTTATGATTTCTCACAATCTGTACCGAATTCTTGATTACAGAGGTCACAAATTCAGTAACCAATGATGTTGACAGGTTGAATCTAGTGCTAAAGTTCCCAAAAAGTCTGGAAATCGTGCCTTTTAGCACCCACTGTAAGACCAATGATTTCTATATTTTCTAACCGAAATGTACTCGGTTTGTAACCAGTTCTTAATCAGTTTGACCTATATTGGCGAATCAGTTCTATCAGTTCCAGTAATTGGTAACTGGTTACACGGGTTCCGAACCGTTGACATATATCTACACAAAAACTATTTTCAGTCATCTATGAAAATAATGGCACCGTAATAAACAGTTGAGTTTTAATATGGGGTTCTGTGTTAAATTCAATTTTGAGGCTTGTAGGGTTTTCATTACTGGTTTTATCGTTACCGGTGAACCGGTATTACAAGTCTCATTTTGTTACATCGGTATTACCGGTAAATTGACCTTTCAATACCGGTTTTTCGGTAAAAAGTTTTATATTAATTTGGATAAAAGAATTGACCGATATTTAAGAACTACTGAGTTTGAAATTAAAATTTCACATACAGATTACAATATATTGTTGCTTATGTTGTCTGTGTGCAAGTTCATGGAGGGAATTGAAGAGAATATAGCGTACGACTCAATGGTATTAAGCAATCGACGGTGAAAGAAAAACGCACAAAAAATTTGCTGTCTGACAGACAGCCACCGCTTGGATGTAGAAAATAACATAAATTATATAAAAAAATAGTGAATAAATAGAACAAATTGTGAGAACAGATTTGTGTTCTTTCATGGATTATACTGTGTGCTACCTAACACGTTTCATATAGTAGGATATTCTTGACTGTGGTCTGGGTTAATTTATATTGTATTTCATTTGTTATAGGAGTAGTATTGTCTTAACATGCTTATTACATTTTTTAGCTTTATTACCGGTTTTGGTAATGCTGCCTTACCAAAAAAACCGGTAATGCTGTAAGGTGACTGGTAATGGAAACCCTAGAAGCCTGTTTAATTTGGCGTTTGTTCCAATTGGCGCTTATTATTTTTATGTGGTGCTAATCTTTGCCATATACTTGTTCACCGCATCACATTTACTCTGATAAACTGGATAGACGGTTGAATTAGTTAGTTTGGCGACGTATTCGGCTTGCAGTTTCGCATTGGCCATCACGGTATCGGTACAGTTGTTAAATTGGCATGTGATGAGGAAGTTAGCTAAAAAAGGCAGAGAAAAACCAAATTATAAACAGAGCCATAATGAATTTCAATGTATTTCTTACAATTTAGAAATGATGTCGCATAATTGCAAATAGGACGGTTAACGTTTTGACAATTAAGTACTGTTTGCAATCCTTCATTAGCATCACCAAATATATCCGTTGAGTGTACATATTGTGGTATACATTCATAAACGATGTTATTTTCACATTCTAGATTATAATTTGCTTGACACAGTGTCATTGTTGTGACACCGTCGTTCCTGAAGGCAGATAAACGTTTAACACCTTTAAGTGGACCTGCAAAAAAAAATGTATGAAAGTCGAGTATGGTCTTTTGGAGTGTAGGCCTATATAGACCCTGAGGTGCACTTGAAGACACTCTTGTTTGTTGTTGTATTTATAGAAGCATTGTTGGGAATGTTAGCTTCTAACAGTTCCCAACAACTGCTATAGTATACTAGCAGTAGGTCCTACTTAAGCCCAGACTAAAAAAAAATCTGCAATCTCACACATGCGATGTGGAGTGATTGTTCGCTACTTCAAGCATTTTTCTACTACCTTAAAACTTTGTGGAGCTTTTGGCGGTTGCACTGCAACTTGCTTACTGCTAGCGGAAGCGTCTCCACCATCAAATACTGTTGGTGGCTCAGTTGCTTTGTAATCATGTAATTATGACTCTTGATTCATGAGTCATGACCAGGGCAAAGAGGTTCATGCAAATGCATGTTTAGCATTCTGGCTCAGAATTCATGCTAAATGAGATAAGAACATGATTCATATCATGCTGAAGCGAAAATATATGAATTTTATAATGCATGTTTTTGCATATTTTGTCATTTTTTCAAAGCATGCATATTTTGCCAAAAATTGGAAAATGTGCATAAATTGTAATTTTTGCCATTTTTTTTTAAAAAAAATAGGTCTCTGAACTTTTCTGATTTCATGAAAATTGTGGAAATATACTGTTTATAAGGGAGGAAACATAGAATCAGGTTCATCTTATAAATGAAATTAACGATGAACGTGATACAAATGATACTCTGAACCCCTTACTCTCCTCCTCGTACATCCTTTGATGTTGAGAGAAATTTTTGCGAAATAAGTTTTGAATTTGAAAATTTAAAAATGTTTCTTGTTTGCCATTGCAATATGTAAGTTCTAATAAAACATTTTTCTTCAATTTTCATGGGTTACATTTTGAATAAAATTTGTTTATTTATGGAATATTTAGTTGTTTATTGTTGCATGATTACATGCATATTTTGTTGCTTTTAAGTGCATGAATCTCCTTGCACTGGTCATAACTAAAGTTCGTATCTGTGGCGCAACCACGATTCTTGTTGGGGAGAGGACTAATCGATATTTTTTAAATCCAGTGATGAAAAAGTGGTTTATAGAATTTTATCTTAATTATAAAATTACTATAGTGGGGTAACCATTCATAAATGACGGGAGCAAAATTCACAGGCAATTGTGCCCAGCATTAGAATTTCTTTTCCTCCGCCCTTTAATGACGTCAGACCAAGTAACAAACCAATTAGAAATTGATTATGTTCATAAAAGGGTTGAGCAAAAGAAATTCTAATGCTGGGCACAATTGCCTGTGATAAATTCTAGTTTAATTTTGCTACTGTTATCCGCTCCCCTTTTTATATTTGAAAGAGAAAATGAGTTTTTCATTTTCTCTGGTGTGCGCATGCGCGTCGTTTGTTCTTTTTTTTACTCCTTTCATTTCAATTTCAGTCACCCCTCCCCCTTTCTTCCTTCCACATTTCTCTCTCCCCTTCTACACTTTCCAACTTTTTCCCCTCTCCAATTTAATATCAATGGGGTTCTTGGATAGGGAGTGTGCAACATATAGTTGACCTTGAGAAAAAAAAGTGGTTCATTTATTCATTTAAATTTATATAAATTGTAGTGTTAATCACACACACCCACACCTGTGCATGCACGCACGTGTGTAAATATGTGTATGCATGCGTGCACGTGCATGAATGTATGTATGCCTGCATGCACATGCATAAATGTGCGTATGCATGTGCATGCATGCACATGTGTAAATGTGCGTATGCATGTGCACACGTGCATAAATGTGCATATGCATGCATGCACGTGCATAAATGTGCATATGCATGCGTGCATGTGCATAAATGTGTGTATGCATGCACGCATGTGTGTAAATGTGCATATGCATGTGCGCACGTACCACATCATGGGTACAAGGATGCACCTTTAATCAAACGTTCATTCTTGTAATGTTACTGTTTTTTGTACAAGAATGAATAAGTGTTACATTGAGATACTGCATTGTCTTTCTGTTTGGAAACTAATACTTCTCTACAAAGGCCAGAGACACCATAAGGCAAGGAGACATATAGATCCTGGAGCAGCTACAACATCTTCTGTTGGCAACAGACAAAGGAAGATGTATATCAGCATTGACCAGGAGCGATGGCCACTATTCTTCTGCAAAGATTACACCCCTGCACAGAAACATGATCGCGATCGATCGCCATCCGACTACTTCTGTAACTTGAATCTTCTTCGTTCAGTCACCGCACGATCAGAAGAAGAAACGAGTTGCAGAAAACATCA